>CAOJWK010000393.1:0-25034 GCA_948455865.1 Conomelus anceps
TTTGAATTAATGCCAGTTATTTAGTGTAAAACACGAATAATTTTTGTTCTACTTTTGTTTAGAGAAGAGAATCGTATATTACAATTTATAATATATATTAAGATTGCAATACAAGAAGCCGAGGAGATTATCACTTTGAGGGTAACACAAGAGTAGTTTATTTAAACAAAAAACTAGTTATATTGGTAGGAAACTCTACAACAAGCTACCAAAGATTTTAAAGAGTCTTGAAAACATAGAGAAATATTTTTGAAACAATTGAAAAAATATTTAGTGGTTTCAGCGTTTTATATTGTACAAGAGTTCCTTTCACATCAAAATTAAGCCTCACTTCTACTAATTGATATATGAATTATGGTAACTAGTGTATAAGATTGTATAATTGTTGATCTGACTTGTCTTATACTCCTCAACTGGAGTCTCCAAGACCAATGGCCAGTTGCACGAGAGAAAATAAAATTTGATTACTGTCAGATGACGTCATTTGACGGAGCCAGTGCAGCGACTTCCCTATTGAGCTCTGTAAGATGACGTCATCTTACATCCAATTTAACTTTAATTACCAGAAACTGGCCAGTAATCTCAAAAAAAATTAAAACTTGAAGCACCACTCACCATCAATGGAACCGCCTTATTCCATCCTATATTTGTGTTTTTCTCTATCTTTTCTAACATATTTTTATTTCTGTTTTTTTTCAGCTGGTTGGTCGAGTGCCCAACAGTTTGTTTGTCCAGATAAGAATGGCTTCTTCCCTGATCCAGTGCAGTGCGATCTCTACTATCAGTGTTCAAGGGGTGTGGCCGAAGAAAAGCTCTGTCCCGATGGTCTTCTGTTCGACGACAGCAACCCCAGCCACGAGAGATGCGATACCTCTGTCAATGTAGAGTGTGGTGACAGAACAGAATTACGTGAGTTCCTTCTCCTTCTTCTTTTCACTTGTATCATCTTCTTTTTTCTACCCTTTTCCCTATTTTCTCTCTACCTAAGGTTGGTTCAATAATACAATCCCGGTTTTAGACCCTCATTTTTGCTTGTTGCTCCTCCCATCCACCAGTGGGCGTGACTTGTTTTGGCCTTCAGCCAATCACATACCTTCAATGAAGGCCAGCCTATTAGAAGAACTTCTTCTCTTCTCTTGTCTCAATGTACGTTTTCCTCTACCTTTTTCCCTATTTACTTTTAACCTAAGGTTGGTTCAATAATACAATCCCGGTTTTGGACATTTATTTTTGCTTGTTGCTCCTCCCACCAGTGGGCGTGACTTGGCCTTCAGCCAATCACATACCTTCAATGAAGGCCAGCCTATTAGAGGAACTTTCTCCCTCAGCCAATAGTATCATTCCATGTTTAGTATATATTAAGCTAAAAAAAATTGATATTGTATACTCCCATCACTGAGTCTAGTAAGACAGTTGAGGCGAGCGAAGCGAGCCTGCCGGTTATTAACTGTGGAAAAATGAAGCGGTATCAGAAGATACTACAGCATGGATGTGTTGTAGCCTACTAGCTGTACAGTTTAATTAAGGCTGTGTTCAGGGTTATTGGTCATAATTTTTTTTTAAAGCTTCTTGTATATCATTAGGGCTTTGAAATGTTATCCACTACTGTGGGAAAAAAATTGTTTCTTCAATTATTTTGCGAAATATGGGGGTTTAAAATTGAAATTTTCGGATTTTGGGGGCAATCGATCTCACGTATGAGTGATTTTAAACTTTTGATAAATTTTCTATAACTAAACGACACCTTGAGGAATAAAATAACATATTTTTACCCTAATCAAGCCATTCGTTTTTTTTTTAATACATTTTTTTTTTAAATTTGTAAAAAATGTCAATTTTCCAAAAATTATTTTAAAAAACTATTAGATTGAAATAAAAATATGTCATTTTATTACTCAAGGTGTCTTTCAGTTAAATTTTATTCCTCAAGGTGTCTTTCAAAATTTAAAACCACAAATTTCATAAATAATTGAAGGAAACATTTTTTTCTCTCATAACAATAGAAAAAATTTCAAAGCCTTTATAATATTCAATACAAGAAGCTTCGAAAAAAATTATGATCAAAAACCCTGTGCACAAGCTAGCAGTAGCCTACCATAATGTTGAAATGTGCCGCTTCCTTGATACATGAAGTACAACTCGACTGTAACAACATAACAAGGTCAGAAGTTGATAGGTAGGTGTTGAATTAATCACTGTTACATTAAACCTGAACCTTGATCTTTCTCAAACTGTCCTATAACAGAGTAGGCTTAGATAACGATCGATAACATTGATTTATTGATCATGCTCCAACGGTTTGTATGTAAATGTGCTCTAGAGAGAAATCAAAATCAAGCTTGGTATTTGAAAATTAATTGATCATTTGATGAAATTGACTTTTTGACCTTTTACAAACTATTGACAAGCAAGTGGGAGTAATAACATTGAAAATAATATAACACTATAATATATAATACAATTCTCAGATTGGTTCAATAATACAATCCCGGTTCTTGATTTGCACACTTATTTTTGGTTGATGCTCCTCCCACCTCCCACTAGTGGGCGCGTCTTGTTTTGGCCTTCAGCCAATCACAGATCTTCAATGAAGGTCAGCCTATTAGTGGCACTTTCTCCCGCAGCCAATAGTATCATTCCATTTTTAGTATATTACATTAAGCTACTCTGTGCTTTAGTTTTAGTTTGAGATTGATAATGGTGTATCATAATATGTTACATAATATGGATAGGGCATCATTTGGGGTAGGCAGAATGGGGCGTCGCCCCTAACCCCTAAGATGGCGTCATACAAAATGGTGTTGGACTAAGATGGCGTCCTTTAATATTGTGAAAACGGTGCTCTACACTTGAGACT
Source organism: Conomelus anceps (assembly GCA_948455865.1). Classification (NCBI taxonomy): domain Eukaryota; kingdom Metazoa; phylum Arthropoda; class Insecta; order Hemiptera; family Delphacidae; genus Conomelus; species Conomelus anceps. The sequence continues at coordinate 2,858 of CAOJWK010000393.1, forward strand.
AATAGCAAATCTTAGTAAAATTTCAATGTGACTCTCAATTGGTTTACTTTAATTATTTTTTCGTTTCATGTCATCAATTTCTTATTGAATAACTGTTTTCAGCTCTATTTCTTATTTATTTTCTTTATTTATTATTATTTTTTAACAACTTTGACTCACATCAGTTCGCTCCCACTGTTGTAATGAATGGGTGTCTTTCATTCCCTGTAATATACTATTGATTTTGCCTATCACTACCAAAATATGCGTAACAGCAATGACAAGCGTCCTCTAAAATGTGTGTTAAAATAAATGGATTGAAGCTTTTCTAGACATGAGTCTAGGTTCATTTAATATACAAATTTGGGGATTGATTCTAAACAATTTTTTTGTGAGAAAATCCCCGAACCCTCTTCCTGGGGGTATTTCAGACCTCCGGATGACCTCTACCGCATGAAAATTCATTATGGATCTGTCACTGATTGAGCCGATTGGGACAATATCAAGTAGTGTAGTCATCTTCATTTATGATTTTGCAGTAAAAGTTTCAATTCTTTCTATAGTAGTCTTCAAATTTTATGTATGATTTTGTAGTAAAAGGGTCAATCATTTTTATTTATCAATTTTCTATTGCCTATTCCTGACGCTATGTTCGGATATATGTTGCAGAGGAGCCGAAACCAACCAAAGGCTGTCCGAGAGCGAACGGCTTCTTCCGCCATTACGATCCGGGCGCGTGCGACAAGTTCATCAACTGCGTTGACGGCGTGCCCAACGAAATGCCCTGTCCGCCCGGACTTGTCTATGACGACACTGCGTCCACATGTGCCTGGCCTACCGAGTCCATCCGCAAAGACTGCATACAGTCAAAGAAAGGTGGGTCACTACCACATTCGATATGATTTTTTCTTAGATTACGTCTTGGAGACTACAGTATAAAACAAGTCAGATCAACTATTAATTATACATTCCTATACACGAGTTACCATAATTACTATATCAGTTATTTAAGGTGAGGCTTGATTTTGATGTGTTGAATTGAATTGTTCTTTATTTCCTCTAGAAAAACAAGTACATAGATAATAACAATAAGTCAGAGAAAAAAATATTCTTCACATGGGCTAGAATAGAATTTTATATAGAAGAAAAAAGACAAATTTAAAAAAAATTGAAGTAAATAAGAAATAACAGCCAAAAAAATAAGAAAAAAGACTTAATTATTTGTGGAGGATCATCTATCTATGGGAGAGCAAGGTCAGCAAGAGACACCAGAGAGAAAAAACGTATACAAATAAGGTTTCTGGGATGAGCACTAGCTGAAAGAAATTCTTGTACACTATAAAAAGCGTTATCAACTAAATATTTTTCAATCGTTTTTCAAGTATTTCTATATTTTCAAGACTTTTAAAAACTGTGGTAGCTTGCTGTAGAGTTTCCTACCAAAGTAACTAGGTTTTTGTTTGAACAAGCTACTATTGTGAACTCACCAAGTGATAATCTCCTCGGCTTCTTATAGACTATTATAATTGTGTATGTTAAGATTTTGGTTAATATCACTCTTTTTTACATATAAAGTAGCTTCATACACATTTTTTTTTTTTTTTTTTTTTTTTGTAGATTACGTCTTGGAGACTCCAGTTAAGGAGTATAAGACAAGTCAGATCAACAATATTATACACTAGATACCATAATTACTTCAATTAGTTGAGGTGAGGCTTAATAGTTAGGACAGCTAAATATAACAGTTAGGAGACCAAGTCAGGTTGAACAACGGCCTACATGAATCTAATCATTTACTCTTTCCATACACCTAAAAGCTTTCTTTTGGATCTTAAACACTCTATCAAGGTTTTGTTTTGACGAATTGCCCCATATTAAGATAGCATAACTAAATGGTACTGTCAAATTGGGCATGGTCTTTCTCAGGTTAGGTTAGGTTAGCTGGCTGGTTATAGTAATTAGGTAGCCGCATAGTAATCATTTCTTGATCAAATGCGCAGTTCTATCCAAACTAATATGTAAATTCTTGTTGTAAATTTAACGTCTTGCAGACAGTTTTAGATCGTGAATATATTAAAAAATGTACTCACATTTTCGTCAACTCGAAAACGTTCGGCCATGTGTGAGTACATTTTCTAATATATTCACAATCTAAAACTGACTGCAAGTCGTTAAATTTACAACAAATAGTTAATATTAACAACGCAGATCGTTAGGGAACAAGAAATCCAAGAATGTAATATGTGACCTTAAGAGCCCATATAGATATATTTTTAAAAAAAATTGAAAAACTATTTATAGTGTACAAGAGTTCCTTTTACATCAAAATTAAGCCTCACTCCAACAAATTGATATAGGAATTATGGTAACTAGTGTATAAGATTGTATAATTGTTGATCAGACTTGTCTTATACTTCTTAACTGGAGTCTCCAAGACACTGTAATCTAAAAAAAAAAATGGTAAGCTGTAAAAAGTTCTTTTTGTCATTTGGTAACCCCGCACCGTGTTTGTCTAAAGTATTTTTTTAAACGGTTACAGACCTTTTAGATGACGGATTCTCCTGTCCAGAGGGAGAAGTGACCCTCCCCAACGGCAGGACTCAACCCCACCCCACATTCCCTCATCCAGAAGACTGCCAAAAATTCTACATCTGCAGGAATGGAGTGACACCTCAGCATGGCAGCTGCCCTGCCGGTACAGTCTACAACGATGTCAGCTACAAGTGTGATGATCCAGAAAATGTTCCCGGATGGTGAGTAACGTCTTTTTTTAAGAATGAAGCCCGCATAAGTTTGCGACTTGTGCGTGGGTAATCGGGAAGTGGTTTAAGAAGGGAACAGAATATTTTTTGCGCTGCTCAATCGAATCGGTCACCCTTAGGCCGGGTTCACACGTGCTATACAATCGCGTGATTGTAGCCAGAGCAATATTATCGAGAGTTGCGCGATTCTAGTAGAGCACAGGATCAGATGTGCAGTTCCCACGAGCTACACTTCGCTGCGATTCTACTAGGATCGCGCGCTTGTAGCCAACACATTACCATTTTTAACTCAGCTATCAACAAAGAAAAATTTTGAATTATTTAAAATTCTATCACACTCTGCTCACTGTCGTGAATACGTAGGAACTCGAGATTTTTTTCTCGCATGAATATTAACATTTTTATAGAATATTTGTTTGAACTGCAATAAGCCTATTTGATAGCATAAAAATTAATTTTAGTGATAGGAGAAAAATTTAAGTAGGTTTGGATTAAGGAAGCTGAGCACAGTAGCATGGGAATTTAAAAAATTTGAATATCTGAAATGTTTATGCTTTTTGTATTTGTATTAGGAAAAAAGTCTGCGACAACTCTGCGATATCTGTTTTATAGCAAATATTACAAATTGTTTCTACAATAATTGGTTCCCTCCTTCTCTTCCTTCTTCTCTCCTTCCTTCTCTTTCTCCTCCTCTGCCTCCTTCTTTCCTCTTTTTCTTCTTCTTTCTCTTCCTTCTTTTCCTCCATCTCTTCCTCCTTCTCCTTAAAATGAGCAGATACTTTAGAAGGGGCTAAAATTGTTTTTTTTTTAATACCGTATTCTATCAATTAAAATATCGATATTCATGTTGTCAATTCAAACTTATAAGAATGAGATTACCCAAATTATGAGCAATGAGAGAATATATTGTCTCCTACATACATTCAAAAAGTGATTTTAATATGTCTTGCGAGGGAAGTCAATAATTTTCAGTAGGATTCGCAAAGTTCAAATAGGTTTCTATTCTACATAATTTATAATATACAGTTTTTCATGAACAAAATTTTTCGGACTGTAAAAAAATTGAAATTTTCGGATTAAGTCTGGGTCATTATTAATTGGAATTGAAATGATAATATAAAATTAAGAATGTATCATCTATGGTCCAAAATGATGATAATCTTTCAAGTTTTGGCGGGCCGCTTAGCGCAGTTGGTTGGGGCGTCGCAACTTCAGCTTGCTGTCGTTTCAGCGGTCGTGGGTTCGAATCCCGCTCCTCCGTCTGGCATCTATCATTCACCTCATTACCTACGCACAAGTTTCGGACTCATGTGGACATCATCAGCAATAAATAAAAATAAAAAAAGTTGTGATGGAAACCGTCTATGGTCTATTATCTATTATCATTCAGTCCTATTATTATTAAAGATGTAATATCCTTGCAACCTTCTAATCAAATTTATTTTGTTCACAGTGAAAACTGGTATGAAGATGATGACAAAAAAGCGAAGAAATCATCATAAAATTCCATGTGAGACTTGATTAGTCACATTGAAACATCCCCAAATGTGATAAGTGTGGGAATATGACACTAAAGACTATTATTTTATATCTAGTGAAGTTATTAAGTTATGCTGTTATTTCAGTGTGTAAGAGAGTCGTTCAAAATTTAGGACTCCAGTTTCCAAAATTGAAGGTCAATGTTCAATGATCATTTAAAAACACGTGGCTGGGAAAATTTATTCATCAGTGAGATATAAGAAAATAGTTTGTGTAAAGAAAATTGTTACTCCTAGGTATTTAAGAAAATGGGAGATTTAAAGCGTAATTAGCTCCATGACCAGTCTTTCCAGTGGCAATGAGCTTGTAAATAATTATTATTCCATATTAGGCTAGTTTCAATATTCATCTTATATTTAATTTAATGTTTTTACTTTGTGTACTGGTTTTCATTGAAGTGAATTGAGAATCAAATTCACTTTGAGAATTTTAAATAAAATACTTTAAAACTGAGTTTTTGATTACTGATTCCTTGGACTCACAAATTCAAATTAAATCATTATTGAATACCGAAATTACAATACTGAATTATGCCAAGTATATACTTTCATCACTTTGATTATTAATTGTATAAGTTCACACCTTTAACACTATACAGTTTAGCTACTTATTAATTGAATAAAATGCTACGGTATTCATTTTTTATTTGTATATTGGAACAAGATATTATGTGTTTCCTGGTTGAGCTATTTAAGATTAAGGTGCCTTATTATTTAAGGTAATAGCTGTTGAAAGTCAAGCTCCTATATTTAAGGTAATGCCTGTTTAAAGACAACCACCATCGAATTATTCTAAGCTACAACATGATAAATGAGAATATCATCTATGAAGATGAATTATAAATCAAGGATATGGTACGGTACATCAAAAATTGTTCATGGGTACTAAACATTATTTTCGTTAACTAGTATACGATTTTTATCTACTCGACAACTGGACTGATAACCGATAATCAATAACTCATGGAGTGCATAAACATGAATCGAATCATAAAATATAACTGAAATATATTCAGTGATTTTTTCCATGACGAAATACTTAATGAAAAATCTAATACAAAAACTGAGACTGTATTTCAATTTAATATATTGTCTTTACTCACTTATATGGGAGATACTGGAGGGATGCATTTCACTTCTGAAAAGAAGCTTCGTCAGCCTTCTTTTCAGAAATGAAATGCATTCCTCCAGTATCTCCAATATAAGCGAGTAAAGGCAATATATTAAATTGAAATACAGTGTCATGTTTTATATTAGATAGAAATATATTATTCATTAGGCCCAAACTGTATAAAAATGGATATGTATTTGAATTATTTTTAACAGATATCACAGGGGGATGTAGTTATACATTCAAATACTACAGGAATATGAATGAAAGAAAACCGAAGAAGAAAATCGTAAATTGGATTTTTTTAAATAATTGGAAATTGCAATTTATTCTTTCATGATACACAATCATGAAAATGAATCACTGATTATTTTCTATCATACCAAAAATTACTCTCAACAAGCTTGTTACAAATTTAATGCTGAAAATCACTCTTAAAATACCGCACTATAATAAACTTAGTTGAATAAAGAACTAATAGTTAATTACTAATTAGTTAAGTAACTAATAAATTAACAGAATTTATTAATTTTGAATTCTTCAATGTGCTATTAATTTATACTATTTGTGCTATTTATTTGTCAGTTTTTTTAATTGTCAGTTACTTCAAACTAACTTGCAATAAATTAAGTTAATGTTGAGAAGCTTGACTGCATCAATCCAAGCCACAGTTGAACTTCTAGGTATTGTATCAATAGATAGATAAAATTAGTAACTATAGCTAGATAAAATACCCGTGAAAACCTACTAATATCCATCAATATTGAAATAAAATATTTCACAAGCTGAAATAAAGAAATAGTTATGTCTGATCATAAATTAAACAATTGTTTAAAGGCTTCTATGATGTTGATTATTGTAAGTTTCAGTTAATTCTTCATGTTATTAGTTCATATATTTCAGGCAGGGCTATGATTGCAAAACAATTAATTATCAAAACCGACAGTGTTTCTATTTAAATTTTGATTTTACTCACTTATACTGGAGGAATGCATTTCGCATCTACGGAGAAGGTTCACCAGGTGAAATGCATTCCTCCAGTAAAGAAGCGAGTAAAAATCATAGTGTCAGTAGAAATACAGTGTCAGTTTTGATATTAGATCGTTCAAGTATTTTGTCATGAAAAACATCACAGATTGCAAAAAAGTTCTTGAACATAAACTGCCATTGAATAGTTATCCAATCAGGAATCAGGTTCATACAAAATAATTAATATTTATTTATCTATTCATACTTATCAAAAGGCTTCCTGGCAACCTTGAAACATTATCTGTAACAGAGTAGAGTATTGAATCAATTATTATTACGTATGAGGAACCCGCAAGATAAATTATTAATTCTTCTAAGCATGTAGCAGGTATACCTGCTATATATATATATATATATATATATATATATATATATATATATATATATATATATAATTAATAATAATTAATTTCCATAATACACTGGTTAACAGGTTGAAAAATACAATGATAAATCAATGATATCATTCGATTTTCACAATAGGAAAATTTTAATCTTTGACGTTGACTTTAATAGAGGTTTTTGCCCTCTAAGGGGATTGTCACTTCAGATAGTCCATTCTTTTAATTATTTTTTGTAACAGATTCCTCAATTTATTGTCAAGGTGAACTGGACAGTCTTAACTATTCTCTATTCCAGTTGATTGGTGATTTAACCGTTAACTAAGATTTGTAGTACTAATTCTCGAATACAGGAAATAAAACAGGAAATTATGATGCTGTCGACTCTAATTATAATATACGCGGTAATTAAAAATATTAAAGACAAATTATTAAAAAGAAATTAGAATTCAGCTTTCAATATAAAACTTCCCATACACTTATATTGATTAGGAATCACTCAATTCTTGTACTTAATTCCAATATATGTAAGTATAAAACTTATGATGCATTTGTATTGGTTTAGAATCAATCGATTTTTATTCTTTATTACAAATTTCAAAATGAATAATGAATCTGAATCATATTTCACTGATGCCTTTCAAATAGTAATAGAATGATATAATAGAACACACTAATCAACTCAATACAATTCGACTCTTGTCATCGTTATGTGAAATTTTTTTTTTTTTGAGGATGAAGCCCACATAGGTCTGAGACCTGTGCGTGGGTAATGAGTTGGATGATGGTGATTGATGAGCTGGACCTACAGTTTAAGGTGGGTTCCGAACCACCGGTAAAAATAATAATAATAAGTCTTAAGAAATTCTTGATGAACAATCTAATTCTAAACTGACACTGCATTTTATAAATGATTTTCACTCACTTATACTGGAGATACTGGAGGGATGCATTTCACTTCTAAAGATAAACTTCATCAGCCTAATTTTTTATTTTTTTCTCATTTTTAAATTTTTTCCATGATGAGAATGCACACATGAGACTTAACTAACTTGTGTAAATTGGAAGTTTAAGTGAGAAAGAGACTAGGGTAACGATTCTTGGAGGTTCCTAAAACTTCATCTATCATTGAAAAAAACAACCAGCATTACTAAGTTTATGTACAGAAACATAATTAATATAGTATAAACTTAGTCCATAACGATAGCAGCTTCAAATGGCATTAAACAAGGGCCTAGGCAAAGAAGTGCATTAAATATGACCTGAACGGCTATAGGGTTTGTAGAGGTATTACAGCATATCCTGTAAGTTTCGTTAAAATGTTTTTTTTTTTTTGTTTTGTTTCATTTTTTTTTAAATGTGTGGTATTCCCACTTTCCTGGATGTGCCTAGTAATATTTTTATATACATAAATAATAATAATAATTTTTTTAATATTATTAGTTTTCTATAGCCATAACAATAGTTGATTCAAAAGATATAACGATTCAAAAAGTTTCAGAATAACCATACTTATCTGCCTGTTTAGACATCAAATATGGAAAAAACTAAAAAAATAACCTTTTCAAACTATTGCCACAAGATCACTGAGGCAACTATACCAAAACGACTACGAAATTTAAAAAAAAAAGGATAAATTCGAAGCATATGGAAATGAGTGATATACCAAATCCTGCTACAAATGATTTTATGTTTTGACCTTTGAAGGTCAAGGTCGGTCCACTCTTTACTAACTGGAGATATTCATCTGGCAACTGGTTTCCCTTGAAATCTACTCAACTGACTGATAAAAAATGTCAAAAATGAGTTGAAAGTGAACAGTCTCATCTTTAGGAGTCTCTGAATCCCTTGGATATTCTTCAAACCATAAAATATATAAGTTCTCAGTAACTTTATCTATTGATGTAAACTGATGAGCAGCCTATTAGAAATATAGAGACTCAGGTAGACCCGTACTATATGAACCTACCTTGTACCTTATTATGAGGGTTCGTTTTTGAATGAATACTTTTCAAGGCTACCTTGATTTAAGGAAGGACTGGACCTCCTTAATTCAAGGGCAGTGGCGGATCCAAGGGAATAAGAAAAAACGGCATAAATCTAATAGAAACTAGGACGAAATTATGTAAGCAACAAAAATTGGCAGTTTCCAATTTGTGTAAAGCCATTCAAGTTACTTGTGCAGAGGGCATTCTTTAATATCGTGTTCTAGATATTGGTTTCTTTAACCCGCTAGTACGCAGTTACTTCAAGCTTCAAGTGGAGTAGACTGACTGGAGACGGTGTTGACTGGAAGTCCTGGCTGTGATCAAGAATGGTTGAGGATAGGTTGAATGGGCTATGTCTTCTATACATACATCGATACATTAAGTCAATGAAGAAAGAGTGATCGAACGCTTTGCTAAAGAAGGATTCAGTTGGAAATCATTGTTTAAAAGTTGCAGCTTCAAGAATACTGTATCCTTGAACAAATAAATGGTTTTAGATAACTTCTTTGGTTTGTAATACATTTTTTCACTCAAAATGCTTCAAATTTTATTAAATCATTACCGTATTCATATTGATATTTTTATATCTAAAAAAATGTGCTCAATAATTATTTAGTAAATTGGGTGAGAACTCATTTGAAATTTGATACATAACAACTTGAAAACTTAATTTATAAGAAAAAATACAATGACATGAATAGATATCAGGTAAAACGGTAAGGAATGCAAATTACCAATACAAATACAAATTTGTACATACATATTGATAAAACAGTGCTATCCATGACAACATTATGAGGGACACTGAAAACTATGTCAAAATAAACCATTTGCTATTAAAAAATCCAAAAGTTTTCCGGGGGTGGGCCCCGGACCCCCCGCCCCCTTTTGTTGGGGGGTATTCCATACCCCCCAAAGTGTTTGCCCCCCCCCCCCCCCCCGAAATCACCTCCTGGATCCGCCACTGTTCAAGGGACACCTGAAAATCATGTTAAGTGAATACATCACAATCTATCTTGCGTAAAGAAAAACACGAGGAAAGTTTATAATTTTTCTTTTTTTTAGATTACGTCTTGGAGACTCCAGTATAAGACAAGTCAGATCAACAATAAATTACACAATCTTATACACTAGTTATCATAATTATCACTATATCAATTAGTTGAGGTGAGGCTTAATTTTGATGTGAAAGGAACTCATGTACACTATAAAAAGCTTTATCAGCAAAATATTTTTTCCATTGTTTTTCAAATATTTCTATATTATGAAGACTCTTTAAAAATGCGGTACCTTGTTGTAGAGTATCCTACCAATATAACTAGGTTTTTGTTTGAATAAGCTACTATTGTGAATCACCAAGTTATAATCTCCTCGGCTTCTTGTATTATAATCATGTACATCAAGATTTTGGTTAAAATACTGGAAACTACTTAGAATAAATCTGGTAACTAATAGTTGAATAATATGAGTAATGAAATTGTTCAACAATGAATTTTCGATAATACAGGTGTATTAAAAAATTTTATCTCAAATTTGATTTCAAAAAAATTGAAATTTGTGTATTAGACTCTAGATCACTGAATAGAATTCTAGATTTTCAAGGCCAGTTTTAAAAATAGGAGCCACTAATTGCCTATTGCCATACATTTACTTGCATAGAGCAGATCTACATTAGCTTAGATTTCAGCTAGACAAGGTACGAGCTCTATCTAAAGCTTTATCCCTCTGCTCTAGCTCTCTGTCCAGCTAGGATATTAATTAGAATAATAAAATTAAAAAATGTTTCTACAATCTCATGAGATGAGTTGAAATATGTTTGTTTTTTTTTAGATTACGTCTTCGAGACTCCAGTTGAGGAGTATAAGGCCGGCAATAGACGGACTGCTTCAAGCAGTCGGGGTCGACTGCTTGAAGCAGTCGCAGTTGGGCGGATTGCATTTTCAATGTTAAAATCAAGACCGCACTACACGGACTGCTTGTGCAGTCGAGTTGCGGTCGGTAACAAAACATGCAGTCCATTTGCAGTCGAGTTCCGCCGTGCTGCCGACTGCAAAAATGCAGTCGGTCTGCAATACACGGACCGCTTCAAGCAGTCCACTCGACTGCTCGCATCACTTCTCATATTTCACTCATTGTGTGTTTTTCGTAGGCTATGCGTTCTGTGAACATGGCACGTTGTTTTCAAAACTAGTTTTACTTTGTCACTAGAGTATTCTTCAAAGACCAAGATCCTGTTTTATTATATTTTTTGATTTTGGCATAATTTTCTAAAATATATTTTGGCTCTATCTTTTCATAAAAATATCGTTATTCAATATTTCTAGTAATAACTTTTTATTGTAAATTTAACGACTTGCAGTCAATTTTTATAGGTGGTTAAATAATAATTGTACTCACACTTAGCCGAACGTTTTCGAGTTATGGAAACTCATATTCAAGGCATCCTAGATCGGCAATATTGGTTTGTTGGTTAGATGCTCAATGAATTAAATTTTAATCACACATACTTTTTGACCACATGATACAAAAACCACAATTCTTCTAACCAACATCGCTGAGCTAGAATGCCTTGAAGATGAGTTTCCAGAACTCGAAAGCGTTTGGCCAAGTGTGAGTACAATTATTATTTATTCACCTACAAAAACTGATTGCAAGTCATTAAATTTCCAATACAAAGTTAATATTAACAACGCAGATCGTTAAGGAACAAAAAATCCAAGAATTTAATTCTAGTACTTAGGCTGGTTATTACTATTTGTTCTATTAAATGATCAATCTTTTTATTGATTTATAATTATTCGCTGTGTAATTAATAACCCTGTGATTTTATATACTGTAATGTTACTATTTCTTGTATTTTTTCATGTCAAGTGGCCATCTTTGTATGACGAGAATAATGTATTATTATATTAAATTAATTATAATTTATTTTTTGAGGATCCATTTCTCATTCCATCCATTTACCCATTTTTCAGACTATTATTAAATTTGTTTTAAACCATATTCAGAAATTTGATTAAATGTGTCTTTCTTTAATTAATTTGTGCTCCAATCATTTCTAGAAAATTATTCACAGTAATTTTATTAATAATTGATTGTCTTTATGGAAGGCTCTCCACAGTCTCAACTCTACTCCGCCTATTGAACAAGGCAGTCACCGACTGCTTGAAGCAGTCCAAAAGCAGTCGAGCCGACTGCAAACCGACTGCTTTTGGACTGCTTCAAGCAGTCGGTTTGCAGTCGGCTCGACTGCAAATCGACTGCACTTTTGCAGTCACTTACGACTGCTTGAAGCAGTCCGTCTATTGCCGGCCTAAGACAAGTCAAATTAACAAATATATACAATCTTATACACTAGTTACCATAATTACTATTAGTTGACGCGAGTCTTAATTTTGATGTGGAAGGAACTCTTGTACACTATAAAAAGCTCTATCAACTAAATATTTTTCCAGTTGTTTTTAAAATACTTCACCCTAACATCCACCCTAATTATTTTTTTGATTTTTCGTCTCGGAGACTCCAGTTGAGGAGTATAAGACAAGTCAGATTAACAAATATATACAATCTTATACACTAGTTTCTATAATTACTATATCAATTAGTCGAGGTGAGGCTTGATTTTGATGTGACATGTAATATGAATTCCGGAGATATGAACTAATAGAACGGTGAAACAAACTTCAAACTGGGGTTTCTTCTTCTTCTTTTACTTGTTCATCTCATTATTTATAGGACAATCCATAATGCAGAATCTCTACTGCTAAAAGCGTTATTTTAAAAGCAAAATCCTTACTCTTAGATTATATTATGTTGTAGGCTAGTAATGGTAATGAGATGAAAAATTTATCATATTAATGGATAGAATTCTAAAATTTATTTAAGTTTAGTCTACGAATTCCATCAATTTTAAATATGAATGACTAAAGGAAAAAATGTTTCTACAATCTCTGGGTTGAAATATGTAATATGGAATCCGGAAATATGAACTAATAGAGCAGTGAAACAAGCTTCAAACTAGTTTTTTCTTCTTCTTTGTCTCATCTAGAGACAAACAAAACCACTTTAACCAGAGAAATCATTTGTAGAGTTAATTGTATGCCTTCGACACAAAAAAACCTCCATACTAAAATGTATAATTATCACAATTATTATAATATTAAGCAGAGCTATTCTACAATCTGAATTTTAGCTGGGGGTTTACTGTCAATACTTTACAGTTCCTAATTATTGTGGAAAAAAAATAACATGAATGACAAGCCTGAGCGTTTTGGCTAGGCAGTGAAACACTTTCTCCATTGATCCAGATTTGACTTGAGCTTGCCTCGGTTCGCCTAAAGTAGCCTTTTTCATGAACCGGTTTCGCAGTAGCGGGTGTTTGAGTTGATAACAGCACCTAATCAGGCAACTGAAAAAAATTATGTACTCGGTGTTAGTACTAGCTTTTTACTGAACTTTATAAGTTGATTGAAAAATCACTACAATATGAAATGTAAAGTGCCAGTTATGATATATTAGATTGTTCATTAAGTATTCCGTCATGGAAAACATCACAGACAATTATGGAAGATTACATTTTCTCAAACCACATATGAAAGATTGAAATTATACGAATAAATTTAATTATTATTATTATTATTATTATTATAATAGTTGTTATTATACTGTACTTAGGATAGCAAACACCAACTGACTGCGGTGACAAACCATATGACTTCTAGCCTTGTAAGTATCAGATCAATCAGATAGAGATAAGCTGCGTTCTCCTGGGCACTCTTTGTAAGGGTAACCGATTAGATTAGCCAGCAAAAAATACACTGTTCTCTGCTGTAGAATCACTTCCCGGTGGTTCGGAACCCACCTAAAACTGTAGGTCCATCTCATCAATCACCATCATCCAACTCATTACACACACACAGGTCTCAGACCTATGTGGGCTTCATCTTCAAAAAAAAAGACTTGTAGACTAGACAACAAGATAAGAGTAGTATTGTCAATTCATGCATTGAAAATGGTGTTTCTCTACTATGAGACTGTTCCCAAAAGGAGAGAGTAAATAGATTAGATTCATGCAGGCCGTTGTTCAAGAGACTTGGTCTCCTAACTGTACCCTGCTTATATGTGTATGAAGCTACTTTACATGTAAAAAAGTGACATTAACCAAAATCTGGACGTACACGATTATAATAGAAGAAATCGAGGAGATTATCACTTGGTGAGTGACAATAGTAGCTTTTTCAAACAAAAACCTAGTTATATTGATAGTAAAATCTACTACAAGCTACCGCAATTTTTAAAGAGTCTTGAAAATATAGAAATATTTTAAAAACAATTGTAAAAATATTTAGTTGATAAAGCGTTTTATAGTGTACAAGAGTTCCTTTCACATAAAAATTAAGCCTCACCTCAACTGATTGATATAGTAATAATGGTAACTAGTGTAAAAGATTGTATAATTATTGTTGATCTGACTTGTCTTATACTCCGTAACTGGAGTCTCCAAGACGTATTTTACAAAAAATATTTTTTTTATTAATTAGGCAGCATTTTAAGCAACATTACCGGGCATCAATACTATCTGATCAAGTACTACTGGATATCATCTTCTACATATTTTATTAACAAGTCTATTAGCAAGTTTTGTTAACAATACTATGCTTCTATGCTACCATGCCATTTGCGAAAAACTGAAGAAATATGCTTGGTGGAAGCATAGAAATTGGCAAATCTGCAGTAGAAGCCACTTATTCAAATATCTTACAATCCGATCAAGTACTTGAAAAATTTACCACCTTGCAATTTATTACCCATTATTACATGCCTATGCTTCAAAGAGAAACAGACACGGCAGTAAGTAGCACTTTAATAATTACGATAATAAAATCTTGTGTTACAAAATACTGCGGCTTAGCGCTGAACGCCTTTATACGCTACTAGAAGGTTAAACTATCGCCTGGTCGCATGTGATGTAATAAGCGGTTATAATAATGCCTGAGGAGTGGTTAACAGCAGTGTACAACAGCCTCTAAAGAAGGGGGCGTACTTTCACTATACAGTAATATTTAGAAGGCTCTGGCACACTAGTTTGCTCTACTTTTGCATGTGATGGAGTTGGCTGGTCAGATGCATGATTACTTGGGTCCATTTTTTGTGGTCACAGGTTTGCCACTATGTTGCAGTTATTATTGGGCATATCGGATAGCACGCCGTACGCGTTATTTGATACGATATTTTTGAATGTGGGGCAGTTGAGTTTTGGAGGTCAAGATCGAATTTGAATAATATAGCCTAGTAATTTTAATAAAGATATTTTATTTGACATGATATTTTGTCAAGATATTAGTTATAGATATTATTATATATTAAGAGATAGTCTATAATATGTATCTAGTGAAGTTATGAATAGGCCTATTAATTATTAGATATTTTTATTTGGCACGATATTTTTGAATGTGCAGCAGTTGAGTTTTGGAGGTCGGGATCGAATTTGGATAATGAAGGAAAGTTTTTAAAGTGAAAATAGATAAAAATTATTGAATGTTTTAAAAAACTACTGGAAAAATGGTGATAAAATAGGTCATTGTTTTTGTTACTAGATGAAAGTATCATAATATCAATAAAATCGTTTTTTATTTCATACGATATTTTTGAATGTGGAGCACTAGAGTTTAGGAGGTCAATATCGAATTGAATAATATAGTGAATTCAATAAAATACGAAACGATATATTTCTTTTTTGTCTGAGACCTGTGCGTGGGTAATGAGTTGGATGATGGTGATTTATGAGTTGGACCTACAATTTTAGGTGGGTTCCGAACCACCGGGAAGTGAGTTTCAGCAGAGAACAGTGTCTTTTTTGCTGGCCAATCTAATTGGTCACCGTTACAAACAGGACCTACGAGAACGCAGCTTATCTATCTGATTGAACAGATACCTGCTACGGCTCGAGGCTATCACTTCCCTAAAATTTGTTTATTTGATACGATATTGTTTAATAGGGAGCAATTGACTTTTGGAGGTCAAGATCAAATTTGAACAATATAGGAAAGGTTTTTAAGTAGAAATAAAGGTGAAATTTTCAATGTTTTAAAAATCTACTAGGGAAAATGGTGATAGAATAAATAGGTCTAGTTTTTTGTTACTAGATGAAAGGGGTGATTTTTCATATCAATAAAATACGATATTTTTCAATATAGAGCAATTGAGTTTTGGAGGTCAATATCGAATTTGAATAATATAGTAAATTCCATAAAATACGATATGATATTTTCATTTGATAGGATATTTTTATGTGACACTATATTTTTAAATGAGAAGTAATAGTTTTGGAAGTCGAGATCAAATTTTAATACAGTTATTGAAGTTTTATTTATTGAAGTTTTGCAGTTTCTATCTTAAGATAATTAAATTCAATGTTATAGTATCTACCAAGGAATCAATATAAAAGTCGAATGCCACTTACTGACTTATTCATCACAGTTTCTTGAAAACCACTCGGCCGAAAAAGTTCAAATTGGTGCAAATTTCAGACCCCAGACACAAGCTTAGAACGGATTTTGAAAACTGCCTAAAAATACGCCCAAAACTGACATTTCTCTTGTGTTCTCAAGAAATAATCGGCTAAAAAAATTAATTCCGTATTATATGTTCAGTTTGAATTTAGAAGCCTAGCCTATTAAAAACGTTTTTAAAATTTTCAAAAAATGCGCCCATTTCAAGTTTTTCCAGCGTTTTTTTAAAGAACTTTGTAACCTAAGAATATTTTTTAGAATTTTCCCCAAAATATGCTTTAATATTTATTTGTGTTTTTCTAGCGTTTTTGCGTTCTTACCCACACAGCACAAGGATGTCCTCAAGATATCCCAAGAATATTCCACAAGAATATTGAGAATATCCTCAGGACATCCCATCATATCCTAAATAAGTCCCAGGGACATCCTAGGGATAACTGAATGTCCGCCCAAATCCCGTGAAGGATATCCAGGGGATATGCATAGGATGTCCTGGGGATGAAATATCCCACCATGGGATTTTCTAGTGGATATCCTCAGAATATTCCTAGAATATCCCACTAAGTTTCCAGGGATATCCCAGACAGAATATCCTCTGGACATCCCATTATATCCTAAATAAATCCCAGGGATATCATAGGGATAACTGAATGTCCGCCCAAATCCCACAAAGGAGATCCAGGGGATATGCATGGGATATCCTGGGGATGAAATATCCCACCCCAAGATTTTCTAGTGTATATCTTCAGAATATTCCTAAAATATCCCACTTTGAATTTACAAGGATATCCCAGAAAGAATATCCCAAATAAAACCCAGGGACATCCTAGGGATAAGGGAAAATCTGTCCAAATCCCACAGAGGAGATCCTGAGGATATGTATGGGATATCCTTTCCCTATCCTATTATTATTAGAGGTGTGATATTAAGCTGGTAAAAACAGTTACTACACTGTGATCTTAATCAACAGCTGAGATTTGATACTTTATTAAGGTAAATAATTAAAGTAATTTGAATAGTTTGTGCATTAGTGACACCCCCATCTAACAGCTACAAAAATCCTAGTGAGAGGTACAAAATTTGGTAACTTTGGTCTGTTATTCTAGGCTGGAGGATTCTAGGATCATAGAAAAAGTGTCTTTAAATACTCCAAGAATAGGAAAATTATCAACTTTGTTAGTTAAAATATTTATACTTTAAATATTACAAGGGATATTTAATAAACATTGTGAAATTGCATATCAATTGATACAATGTGATGGTAGTTACCAGAACTTCCAACAGATTGCGGTAGGATAAGGTAGCCTAGTGCGAGGGTGGCTTCACCCCCAAAAGTATGTTAACCGCTATTATCTCAAAAGAGATGAGTTTTTTTAGACAAAATGTTCAATTCAATCTTAATGAGAATAAAATTCCCTACAAAATGAGTGTTCATACTTAATTATATGATTAGTGGCTCCGAAGTTAGGTTAGGAGGGAGAGAGAGAGAGAAAGTGAGAGAATGACTGAGTGAGGGAGATACAATCATCCCAGCATGTGATATTCTGGGATATCTCCAGGATATATCATCCCAGCATGTGACATCCTGGGATATATCATCCCATTATATAAAATCCTGGGATCTCCCTGGGATATATCATCCCAGCATGTGATATTCTGGGATATCCCCAGGATTTATCATCCCAGTATGTGATATCCTGGGATCTCCCTGGGTTATACCATCCCAGTATGTGATATCCTGGGGTATCCCCAGGATATCATATCCCATATGTAATATCCTTCAGAGATCCCAGTGACATTCCAATATCCCGGGATCTTTATGGGACATATGGGAACTGGTCAGGATATCCTGAGGATATTTTGTGCTATGTGGGTATGTATTATGTTGCCGAAAAAGTTGAATTTTTAGTGTTATAATTTTGAATAAATTTGTCCAGGGTCCCGGCGGAGAACCTTTTTTGGATAAATGACTATGAATTTAATTTCTATAATTATTGATAATCCTTTAAAAGAAAAATTTCCTAATCAATAGATTCAAATTACTATCATACCGGCTTGAGATGGGCTTCTGTTTACACACGATAAAACGGTTTCTAATAACGTATAGAGGAAATTTCTACAATAATTTTGACAACCTGACAAAAGAGATAAATATCTAAGATTTTTGCATACACAAATTTACACAACCTCTGAGATGCATTCAAAAAAGTGGTTAGGAAACCTCATTAGCGATCGTGTTACAACACCGTAAATGTATTTACAAAGACGCCGGTTACAGTTCCGTATCTTTCCACCGTAACAATCGAATGAAAATTTTGATATCTAAGAAACCCAAACATAATTAAATAAAACATTATTAAACATAATTAAAACCCAAACATTATATAAATCGAACGTTCCTATCATATCGACTATCAATTCTCTTATTTTCTTGTTTCGGTATAAGGACATGGTACTCCAGCCAAGGCAACATAATTCGATCTTTCATTTACTTTAAAACTTTTTTCTTTGTAGATTACTTCTTGATGGAGACTCCAGTTAAGGAGTATTAGACAAGTCAGATCAGCAATAGGCTATATACAATCTTATACTCTAGTTACCATAATTTATTACTATATCAATTAGTTGAAGTGAGGCTTAATTTTGATGTGAAAGGAACTCTTGTACACTACAAAAAACCTTTTCAACTACATTTAATAAAAAAGTCTTGTCCCTGAAGAGATTTGATGAAAAAAATCAATGAGTATTGAATTGATGAATTTATTTGGCGTTTGAGGTCCAATAGGCTTTCCAAATCAGTGGAATTCCATTCATTTTAAAAGAAGAATAGAGAATAAAGTTTTTCTGCGTAGTTACGCTTGGGTGTACAGGGCTTTCCATTTGGAAAATCCTTTCACTGGAGAAAGGCTTCATTGAAAACTAATGCTCCGACATGATTTGCGCATTTCCTCCCAGTTTTGGTCTGAATGAAAGTACTAATTGATAAGAAATGTTTTAATTGGTTCGAGGAAAGTGTATTCATTCGTTTTATCTCGGAAGGAAATAATTTGGAAAACGACTGGAATGTTCCGTGAGCTCTCTTCACACTCTATTGCGTATTCATACCGTGAAAGTTCGATAGGATTGATATTAATAATAATAATAATAATAATAATAATAAAATTAATAATAATAATAATAAAATTAATAATAATAATAATAATAAAGTTAATAATAATAATAATAATAAGATCATAGTTGATTCAACGTACCCCAAAGTGAATGAAACGAAAAAAATACGTTAAAAATATTTAGGGAGAAATTACTGAGCCGAATGGTTGTGAAAAATTTTCTCAATAAAATTGGAAAGACTGCAAAAGATTAGGGAAACTCTGGGGTTGTTCAACATGTTTACAACAAAAATCTCTCTTACAACAAACTAAGATACGTCACTATAATACAGTTATTAAACCGGCGGCTTCATATTTTAACATTATTACACCAAAAAATATCTCTCACAACAAACTCAAGATAGCCTGCGTACTATATAATACAGTAATTAAACTGGCGGGATTATATTTTTCTTCTGAAACACTGGCTGTGAACGGAAAATGGAAATGTAGGATATCAAAAAAGAAGAAAAAAATCATTAGGAAAATTCTCGGCCCAAGAGAAACAGAAAATGGATATAGATTGCAAAAAAACCAGCTTGTGGAAACATGCTTCAATATAGAAATTGATATTAAGAGACAGTGTTTGAAATTTTATGACCATATTCCCAGACTTCCAGAGCACAGATTAAAAAGAGAATTCTTAAATAATCTGATGTCACTACCTGGTTCAGGACCCTGGAGAGGGGGGTTATTGGAGACGTAACCCCTCCCCCCCATTGCTTAGGAGAAATTAAAAAATTGTAAGAAACAATTTTTAAGAATAAAAATTTGAAAGATTATTTTTATTAAATTGGAATTATTTAATTTATTTATCTAGTAGCTTCTGATAAAGAAACCAGTAGCTGACACCTTAGTAAGTCAATTGATAAATATTATGTATTAACTTTTGAGCTATTGTATGGATTAATAAAAAAAGTGTTTACAATTGAAGTCTTTTAAAGGGCTAATTGAAATTGAAATCAATTTGGATACAAATCTGAACTTGAATTTGGATTTTAAAATCACTTGACATCTACAACAAAAGAGCTGACACCCGTACTTTTGGTCACCTCCAGTATCTGATATCCGTGTCAGGTAAGGAATGAGCTAATTTGATTTTATATATCAAATATAGTAATCATAGCCTATATATAAAACATATACAACATATATAGTAGTATTTGCTTCACTTCTTTCATTACTAAGAACGATGAAGGAGTATAATAAAGATTTTTCTCTCTGATTGTACTCTGTAGATAATATAATATAATAATAGTGTATTAATATATGATGAATAATTAGCTAGTTCGTTATATTACATTTTAATATATGGTGTATTGTATTATGTTATAACAATATAATTTTCCCAACAAATTTGATATAGTTTGTAATTAATATGGACAGATTGGTTGAAATAATTATCTCTCTGATATTTATTTATTTTGTTTATTAATTATTTTTTATTTGTTTTTATTGAGATGTATAATTTTGCTGTATAAATGTGATTCTATGCTTTTATATTGATTTTGTGTAAGTTTGTACAATGTGAATATTTATTCTTTTTTCTCTCTCACTGTACAGTGTTTTGATAAAGTGGAATAAAACATTCTATTCTATTCTATATTGGAGATATTAAGGAAAATTTAAAAAATGATAATATCAAATATATTAAATAATTAATAATATACTAATAATTAATAAACTTAACTTTTTAAGTGAATTCAACGACTTGCAGTCAAATTTTTATTAAGAAAAACTATTATTTTACTTACTCTGTAGGCATTTGGGAGCAAGTGGTACTTTATTGGAAGTTTATAAGCCTACGACAAACTACAAATAAAGCTTTCCCCGAAACAGTCTGCGGATGTTATGGCTATTTGCACACATACCTTAACCATAAAAAACACAGCTCCAAGTATTAGCAATCATCTTGAGCGTTTTCAAGTCTCCAAGTTTTTTTAACGGTATCTGGCGACTCCTGCATTTTCTTGCGTCCAGGTACAGTCTGTGGATTGTCTATGCTATTTGCGCACATCCTTAACCATAAAAAACACAGCTCCAACTATTAGCAATCATCTTGAGCGTTTTCAAGTCTCCAAAATTATTCAGTGGGTATTAGTGACACCTGCATTTTTCTTGCGTCCAGGTACAGTCTGCGGATGGTCTGTGCATTTTGCGCATATTCGTAACCATAAAAAACACCATCTCCAAGTATTGGCAATCATCTGAGCTTTTTCGCACCAACTCTCCAAGTTTTTCCCAATGAGTATTTGGCGACTCCTGCAGCTCTGCCAGAGTCCCAACAGGTGAGCGAGTGAGAGGGGCGTCCTTCACCTGCTCCCTCTTCCTCCTCCCCCTTCTACCCTTCCCCCCTTGGGAGGCTTGTGGCAAGTGGCAAATGGCCAGCCTCCTCCAGTCGACAGTCGTCGCCGAGATGCAGTCTGTGCAACTCTCCCCTACCTTTGGCCGCAGCCGGCTTCTGCCTTCTCGCCACTCTGCAACTGGGTAAGTTACTCCATTTCAACACTTGTTCCATCTATTTGGTATGTTTGATTGTCTTTTTTCTATTGTTTGATTGTTTACATTCAGCTGTGTTAAGATTTGTGACATTCATTTCTTCAATTCAGTTTCATGTTTGTCATTTCGAAATTTGTTTGTTTTGAATGAATAATAAGACGAAATTGTCACAACCGCATTTATTTAAAATATTGAGAAACTAGTTTCGGTTGTTATAACATTATCAATCTCAAACAAACCGTCAAATATCAATCTCAAACAAACCGTCAA